>BTHU01000011.1:2500-15000 GCA_036184795.1 Tokudaia tokunoshimensis
GGTGTTGTGGGACAGAATGTAGACCTAGCACCCAAGGTCTGCTCAGGGCAACGACTCAGACCAGAAGGAACCTATGCCACTGACTGGGCTGGGGTTCCTGAGTCCCTGAGTCCCTGGATTCCGCTGGTCCCAATTACTCCTGGTGTTGGGGCAGATTTTGTGGCTTCCTCACCTATGATCCTGGGCGTGCTAGAGCACCTGGGAGTCTAATTTCCTCGAAGGAATGCTTTTTTAAGTAAAAGCAGGCATATTGCTTGTGTCATCATAATTAACTTATATTTTCTTTCACATTAAAGCAAACAAATCACAGTCTTAGAATCCTGAAGATGGATGTTCTTCAAGCCACATGCTTGCCGAAATTGTTGGTCCTTGTGCCATGATATCTATGATAAGGAGTTGAAATTAACTAGACATTTTTACTTAACTGTACAACATAAAATCTGGAACAGAAAGATAAAATCATACTTTAAAAAGTAGCCAAACAGGGATATTGTGCTGCAGAATAGAGCTGAGAATAATGAATAATGAATTGTTGGCCAGGCCCAAGGAGTAAAAAGTTCTACTTGAAGTAATATATATGAGTAGACTGTTGCTGTCTTCAGACACACCAGAAGAGAGCATCAGATCCCATTACAGATGGTTGTGAGCCACCATGGGGTTGCTGGGAATTGAACTCAGGACCTTTGGAAGAGCAGTCAGTGCTCTTAACCACTGAGCCTTCTCTACAGCTTGAAGTAATATAATAAATATAAAAAAGTTAGGGATTCTGGTACCTTAACTTTTAGGGGTATTAGATTGCTATTTTCTTTAAGGGTATAGAAGGAAAACAAGGGTATAAAAAAGGGAAGGAGTCCAGAGATATAGCTTGGCTGGTGAAGGTGCTGGCTGCCAAGGTTGACTACCAGATTTGGAGCCCCATGACCCATAAGATGGAGACCCTTTAGATTTCTCTAAGTTGTTCTCTGCCATCCACATGTGTTGTGGCTCACACACACCTCTTCCCACCATGTACTAAAAATGAACAAATAATATGTAATAAAAACGAGTAAGAAAAAGAGTTTTAAAAGGAGAACAGATACAAAAGTTTCAGTGTCAAATTTTACCAGGTCCACAAATAGAAGGGGCAGACATGAAGTGATGAGACATTGGATAGGATGCTGGGCTTGTTTGAATAAGAATCCCCCCTCCTCTGCCAGGCTCATAGGTTTGAATGTTTGGTCATCAGGGAGTGGAACTGCTTGAGAGGGATTAGGAAGTGTAGCCTTGTTGGAGTAGTCTTGACCTTGCTGGAGAAAGTGTATCATTAGGGTTGGGCTTTGGGGTTTAAAAGCTAAAACCAGACCTTGCTCTTTCTGTTACCCGAGGATCCAGATATAGAACTCCCCATTACCGTAGCACTGCAGCACCATATTTGCCTGCATGCCACCATGATCCCCACCACAATGACAATGTACTAACTCTCTAAAACTGTAAACAAGCACATACAAAATGATTGCTTTTATAGGAGTTGTGGTCATGGGTATTTTCACAGTAGTAGAACAATGACAAAGATAGATGCCATTGATTTAGTCACCACTGACAAAAAGTTTGTGACACTGACAGAAACAGGTCACTCAGTATGTACATAATCTATACCAGTGAAATTGGCACACTTAACAGCACATTGGAATCATCCTGTGGAAGGAAGGGGGAGTTCAGGAACAAAGTGGGTTCTGTCCCAGTGATGCTGACTTAATCTGGGTTTGAGATTCTGGATTTTAAAAAGGTACTTAGGACAGCATGATTTCAGAACAACAGAAATGAGTACTCTGTACACTTCAGAACTAGGAATTATGATTCAGTTTTAATAGTGGCAAATATAAGACTTAGGAGTTAAATTATTGCAAATCATATAGAAAAGAAATATTGAACAAAGAACTGAAGCCAAAAAAAACACAACCCCCCAAACCCCTCCCCAAAACAACAAAAAACAACACAATAATAATAATAAAAAAAAGAACTGAAGCCCATATTTTCTTAGCCATAGGGCCAGAAGTTTGGCAGAAACTAAATTATAGATCTGATCATATTAGAGGGCAGGGCAGGGGAAGGCAGGAACTATGTCCTGGGTAAATGAGAGTTGACAAGATGACATTGAAATGCATTATCCATTACTGTATTAGAAAGGGGATGTGTTTCTGGAAGACTTTAGAAGCATAAAATGCTAGTAGCCCATGCTCCTAAGTTAAACTGATATGTTTTCAGACATTGAACTTGAGGTTTTTCTACTCCTTGACTATAAGAAAAGAAAGGTTATATAGAAATTATGCTTCAAAGATTGAAATCAGTTAACTTTTTTTAATGAATGAATTGCAGTGAATATATTTGGCATTTTATAATTTATCTTGCCTCCCCATTATCTTTTTTCCTAGCTTACTTTTCAAGTGATAGAATGACTTAATGGCTGTGTTTTAAAATTCCATTTCATTACAGAAATGGTGAGTATAAAATGTGTCCATTGACCTAACCCTGACTCAGAGATTCAAGAGCTTCAAATGATTAAAGAGAACGTATGGAAGTGGAGGCTAGTAGGTGGTAGAATTTAAAAAAAACTGAGAAAATTATGAGAATTTTCCTTTTAAAACTAACAGAAAGTAATCTGAATTACATTACATTTTGGAATGACCAGTGATGGGTCTTGCTTTTGATTTTTAAGTCTGTATTACACTGAGTAAGTTCATCTTTACCAGTCCAAACATGTGCCCACATTTCGGAAAATACTCAGAATAAACTTTTCTTTATTTCTCTTGTCAAACTCAGAGCAGGTTACTTTCAGGAATATCTAATTGTGCAGTCCCAAGTCAAACATTAAACATGTATGTGATTTTTAGAAACTGTATTATTATGGAAAGACTTATAACAGGTTATTGAGATAAGAGATTGAAAATACCCAAATGAAGAATAAGCAAGTAGACCATGAAGGACTAGATAGAAATAGAAAACAGCCTTAACATGGAATATGAATCAATTGCATTAATTTTAGGTATAATATTGGTATTAATATGGGGGTTATATGTGAAAATAGAGGAGTTTGGCTAATATACTATGATGAAACACTCCTTTGGTTAGTTTAGCATCTCCAGATGGCATTGATCAGATAAGCCTACACTAATTGTATGTATGTTAATATTATCTGGGACTTCAGCAAAACAAGAACTTGTTAGTGGAATATTACTCATAAGACTGGGAAGAAGGGATATTTCTCTGGGGATGTCTATTGTGGTACAATTAGAAAGAACATGTTGGTTTGCCTTTAGCATTTGCTGTCATTATCAAGTGACTTTTTAAAAATGTCTCTTCCTCTCTGGATCTCAGTATGGATTTTGGGGTGGGGATCTGCTGAGCTACTCCTTTTGTACATAATATGCTATGGTTATGCCATTCTGGATTTCTACATTCATATTATGCCCACCTCTCATTCCTGTTCACCACCATTATTAATCAGGAGATCAACTTGCTGAACAAAGGCCACTGGAGGAGCAGAATTAGGGTCATAAATTAAACTAGGAACTCTGAGAGGGAGCCATAAAGTCATGCATCTGAACCCTAAAGAAACAAACAAACAAACAAAAAAAAACCACTAAATGCATTCTGAGTAACATTAAGGTTTTACATCAACTATGGTTTTCTGCAGACTAACATCAGTCAAATGTGAGATATAATAACTGCATCACACTTAGAATGTAAAATATCAATTTAATAAAACATATAATAAAGGGTAAACATTTAAAGCCAATAAGGGTTTATCTAAATAAACAAAATTAAAACATGAGATCATAAAAAAATGACTGAGGATGATCTCCCAGTTGTAATGTTAATGGTACATTCTAGATGATATTTTATCTGTTTTTTATGAGACTAAGCAAACACTTACATCATGAGAATTACATTCCCGGGCACTAATCCCAAAAGGAATGGAAATTTCTATATATGCACACAAGTGTTTATTTATTTATTTTAAAATTTATTTATTTGTTCATTTTACAACCCAATATCAGCCCTTCCTCTCCTCCCAGTACCCCCTCACAGAAGTCCTCCCTCATTCTACCTTCCCCTTCTCTTTTGAGAAGGGGAAGCCCTACTCTGGGTGTTACACCCCACTAACCCTCCCCTCACCTTCCCACATATTAAGTTACTGCAGGACTAGGCATATCCTCTCCCACTGAGGTCAGACAAAGTGGTCCATTTTGGGATGTGGGATCCACAGGCAGGGAGGCAACAGACTTGGGGACAGCCCCTGCTCCAGTTGTTGGAGGACCCATATGAAGATCAAGCTCATTTGCTACATAGAACAAGTGTTTACAACAACTTTATTCATAATAGCTCCAAACTTGAATGATTAAAATGTTCTTCAGTGAATGGATAAACCTCCATACAATGTAACAATATTCAACAATAAAGATGAAGAAATGAGTAATAAATATAGTGTGCGTGGTTATTAGGAAAATAAATTGGTCAGAAAGCCAGTCCCTAATGGTTACAGCTTTCATTCAGATAATTGTTTTGTCATGGCAACATTGTAAATCTGGAGAACAGAGGCTGCCAGGGCTTAGGAACAAGGGGGAATGAAGGATGGTTAATGGGTGGTATGAAAGATTCTTGTGGTAATGGAATTTTTGTGTGCCTTGAATGTGGTGATGGTCTAATCTGGATCTATACATGTGGTATAATTACCTAAATCTAAATGTGCAAGTGCACATGCACTCATAGGCATATAAATCTGGGAAAATTTGAGTAAAATTGGTGGGTTTTGTTGTAATAGATTTCCTGGCTGTGATATAATAGTATAATTTATTCAGAATGGTATATTTGGGCAAATTGAGTGAAGCATGTTCATTATTTTTGTCTTATTTTATTTAACTGCAGAAGAGCCTATTACTTTAAAATAAAAAAATAAAGAAAAGCAAAAACTAGAGCCAAAAAGATATCAGTTTTAGGTAACAAAAACATACAGTCTGTTGGCATAATTGTAACAAAAAATCTTAACTATCTGGATTTAGATATTATTAAGGTTTGTCAGAATAGCAAAGAAGTCCAACAGATAACACATTTATGTTTTAGAGGGTTTGTTATTATATAAGAGGACAAAATCTAATATAATTCCAGTAAAAATGAAAATAGAATTTGTTGAAGGAAACAAGATAATTTATAAATATTTACATGGCCCCAATAGTACCTAAAACATCCTTTAAAGAATTAGATGGAAGGACTTTGCAGGCATTATATAACTAACTAATATTATCTTTTATTTCTGAATGATAGTATCCTAGACTGTTATATGGACCTGTTTCAAAGCACTCTGACACAGAGCATATTAAGGGAATAAAGTCTTTTTTTCAGCTTACAGGTCACACAGTTCATCATCAAAGGAAATCAGAGCATGAACTTGAGCAGGGAGTTGAGACAGAAACAATGGAGGAGCTTGCTGGCTCACTCAGGCTCATATTTAGCTTCCTTTCTTTTATATCTGAGGACTATCTGCCCAGGTAATGGTGCAATTCACAATGGACTAGGCCCTCCTACATCAATTAAGAACCAAGACAACCTCCCACAGATATGGCTACAAGCCAATGTGTTCTAGGAAATCCCTCAATTGATATTACCTTCTCAGATGATAGTAGGCTGTTTTAAATTGACAATTAAAGATAACTTGGACATAACGTTTTAGTTGAAACAGAGTAATGTGCCATTTTCTTGGAAGAGCAGCCCTGAACAGGGTAGTTACAGGAGGCACAGAGAGTGGTATCTTAGACATTACTATTGCTGTGATGAAACATCATGACTGAAAGGAATTTGAGGAAGAAAAGGTCTATTTGGCCTAAATATCCTGACTCACAATCCATTGAGGGAAGCCCAGGTGGGAATTCAAACCTGCTGGGAACTTGAAGCAGGAGCTGATGCAGAAGCTGAGAAAGGCTTCACACATTTGCTTGCAACCCATGGCTTGCTCAGTTTGCTTTCCTATAAAATCCAGAGTCGCCAGCCCAAGGGTCTTCCACATCAACCACTAAGAAAATGCACTGTAGGACTGCCTACAGTCTAATCTTATAGAGACATTTTTCTTTCTTTAATTGGGGTTTCCTCCTCTTAGATGACTTGTGTTTGTGTTGAGTTGAGTTAGAACTAGCCAGAACACATGGCATCATAAGGCAGGTGAGGCCAAGACCCTGAATACGGCGAATAGGTCTTAAATGATGTGAGGAAGCTGGGAAGTGAGGCTAGAGTCACACCCAGGGTTGGGATTGGAAATAAAAGGCAAACTATGTGGAACCTGAATGACTGAAAAGTTTCAAGGTTGGGATGACCAAGGGCCAAGAAGCTCAGATGAAAGAGTCATGACATTTACTTAAAAATTGTGGATCTGAACTGGTCTCTGTAAGAATACTGAGAGTCAAACCTGTCTTTCGTTCTATGGGATTTAAAACTTTGGGATGTGTCTATATTAATTTTCTGCCTTTTATAATGCAACTACAGACATGGATAAAACACATTTATTGCAAAGACAGCCTGGTATCTGTGGTGGTGTTATATCACTGAGAACCCATTATCAAATGACTCAGGGGACAAGTACTTGCCATTTTTCTCTGTTTGAAATTGATTTAAATTATTGGTGCTCATTACTGGCTCTTTCAATGGGAAATTCTAGTGTTTAGTTTATTCTGTTGTTCTTGTTTTCCCTATTTAAGGCAAATGTAGACTCCTAGCATCTCTTAAGATCTTCCAGGCCCCAGGGGAGCAATTACTCTCAATCTGGTGTTCACTTCAGATGGCCATATTTTTTTCTCAGGCTGAGTCAGATTGCTGACCCAGTGAGTAAAAGAGCCATACCCAGGAGACAAGTTATAAAAGCCATCTGTACAGGTACAGTTTTTAAGGTTTCCATTTCTGTGTTCTAAAATATAGCAATGTCAGCTATAGGCATGGGTGCATTCAGGGTCATTCCCAGGCAAATTGAGGCAGCTGCATATCCCTGTGAGGTAGGAAGGCCCAGGCAGTCTCTTTTCTTGCCTAACTACTCAGTTTGGTAGTTGGTTACCACGTTTCATCCTCCAGCACTGTTCCCCATATTCTGCTATCATCCCTTCATCTTCCCAGTGCAGACATCTTGCTTTTTAAACAGCAAACCCTGTCTGGATGTCTTTGAGTTGCCTATATTTGAATTTTCTTAAGACATAATCTGAGCTGCATTTAACCTGAAAATCTCTTATGTAATGATTGGCTTTCGTGGTACAAAAAAGTACCTTGCAAACTTTAGAGAGTGAGAAACAATGGCTAGTCCTACTCATCTACGATGTCTCTGATCCAAAACAACAATCAACGTGGCACAGTAACCTTAATGGTGCAGTAATAGCACTCATACCTTGTTGGTAACCAACAGCTTTCTAATAAGGCCTTTTTAACAGGAGAAATAAAATCTGATACTAGAAACCTAGCCAAATCTCTGGAGATTATGAAGTCATAGATGTTTGAGAAGAAACTACATTTGCCAATTTACTAACCTAGCAGATTCCCCAATTACATTCTGAATACTTACCCATATGAAAAATAATTTACATAGAACTCTAGCTTTTTGTTCCTTGGCTGGCTGGACTGACAGAGCAAAGATGGTATTCTTGTTTGGAATCTAATTCCCACCTGAAAATATTAGGAACAAGAAGATTCATGTGGTGTTTATGAGGACTTTAACAACCCTGGGTGTTTTGAATGGTTGCCTGTGTGTGTATGTGTGTGTGTGTGTATGGTAAATGAATGCTAGTGTGTAAATGTGTAGATGTATGTCCCAATAATGATTTGAATAATGAGTTTCAGAGCTCATGGGACACCAAAGGAGAATTTTTGTAGAAGCCCTATAGTTTCTACCCCCTTCAAATACACTACATATATAAACGCTAATCTTTTTACAAAGTCTAGTTAGACTCATTCTACTTTAGGTTGCGGTTATGGTTATGGCCTTGGCTATGATTAAGGATAGTGTGATGTTCAAAGATGCTAACTTTTAGGATGCTGATGAGATAAAAAGCATTTGTAATATGGAATTAGAGCTATTCCTAATGAGAACTCATGTTTACTACTGTAACTATTAGTGTACCAAGGACATGGTTAAATGCCAAGTTTTCCTTCAAACATCTTATATTTGTTTACATTTAAAAGCAAGCTATCATTTTACATTCATTTTTGTTAGCACTTTTACTTCATTGTCCTCTTTTTTTGGCCTGCTGAAATTAATTGTATCATTTAATCAGTACATTAATACTGCATATGCAATCAAGACAGTTTGCAAGTTAACAATCATTTAAATATAACTTATGAAGCAATGGGAGACACTATACATTATTTAGAGGGATAAATAAGTTCCATAAGAAATATTTGTTTGAATGGTTGATTGTTATTTACAAAGCACCTTGAACTACTGGTATATGAGAGATATTCATTAAATATTAATTG
Organism: Tokudaia tokunoshimensis; assembly: GCA_036184795.1. Taxonomy (NCBI): domain Eukaryota; kingdom Metazoa; phylum Chordata; class Mammalia; order Rodentia; family Muridae; genus Tokudaia; species Tokudaia tokunoshimensis. The sequence goes on from BTHU01000011.1 coordinate 10,985, forward strand.
GGTGGTAGGTTCTCTTTTGTTATGAACATCTCTTTTTACATCTCGTTATTAATCACATATTTGTAATAGTTGTTCATAAATAATTCTCAAGCTGAACATGGATGAGACTACACATGTAGTCCCAGAACTTTGGAAGAGGAGTCAGCAGGACCAATAAATCAAAAGAAGGAAATTAAAGGGATACAGATATGGAAAGGAATCAAACTATCCCTATTTGCAAATGACATAATACTGTATATTAGAGATCTCAAAAATTCTACCTAAAAATTGTATAAATAACAAAAGATTAGCAATATGGCAAAATAAAGAATTAACTTGCACAAATCAGTAGCTACTTTATATACTAACAAAAAACACAGGAAAGAAGATTGTGGACACACGCCTATTTACAATAGCTTCAATAAAAAACAATCTATCTAAGAATAAATCTAACCAAGGAAATGAAGAACCTTTGTAATGATAACTTCTTAAGCCTCTGAAGAAAGAGACAAGAAAAATACATCCCATGCTCATGGATTGTAAAAATGACCCCTCTACATGAGCTTAAAAGAACAACACCAATAAACATGTCAAACTGCATGGGGAAAAGCCCACAAGGTCTTAACCCTACACAAATCACTATAGGCAACTGAGCGAAGCCAGGAGCAGGAGAGGTGCCCATTCCCACCTTGAGGAAGATCACATCAATTTGCTGTCTAGTGTCAAATGGTCAGCCCTGAAAACATATATTCGAGTAACATATAGATTGAACAGATTATATTTGGGACTATATGTGTGCATAAAATACATATATACATACAATAATAGTTGATGAAAAAGTCCATGAATTTTAAGGAGAATGGAGAGAAGTACATGGGAGGGTTTGGAGGGAGAAAAAGGAAGGAAAAATGTTGTAATTAAAATAAAATCTCAAAAATAAATCTAAAAAATCCCTTTTAACTTCCTACCTTCCAACTTAAAATTGGGTTTCTGTAGTTTTTTAAAATTAAATTATGTTTTTAAAAAGTATATTATAGGTTTTTCCCCCCCAGGTTCCTTGATTTCACTATTCCTGAATAGTTGGCTATGTTTCTGGTACCTGGTATGATTTCCCTCTTGTTCAGTGGGTCTTAAGTTCAATTAGAGAGCTAATGGTTAATGCCGAGGTATGCATGCCACAATTACATCCTCAAGATTATCATGCCATGCTGGTCATTTTTGTGGTTCATAAGTGCCATAGTTATGTATGACTATTTGTTGCTTCTCTCCTTTGGGAGCTTGTCTGGTGACTTCTGGCACCATGAAAGTTAGTCCTCAGGGAGGTGGCTTTCAGGTCAATTCTAGCTCAGGGACCTCTAGGCTCTGTGTCTAAAGTGTATGGTATTTTTAGAATAGGGACATACTTGTTACACCTGTGAGGCAACCAAAGACAAAAGCAATATCCTGTAATATTTAGAAAGTCTCTTGGACAACTCTGACCAACAACTCTAAAGAAGGGGATATGGAAAAACTCAGGAAAATGTTGTTAGCCATATAAATGTGGATTTGGTCCTAATTATATTTGAAATGTTCTACTATTGTGTTAGAAATTGAAAAACTAGGGAAGCTTGAACATATTTACAATGCACCTTAGTTTGGGCCAAAAAAGCAATGAAAGTATATGACAACTTTGAATAGATGTTTCAAAATCTGACATAAATCCATTAAAAGGCAGTTTAAGCAATGTGTTATTTGGGACTTTTGATGAAAAATAATGATGAAATTAATGTGACCTCTCTGTATTATCAATGGTGGCTCTTATTTTTTGCCTGTCTATGACCAAGGAATTCCAGAAAAATAGAATTTCAAGGCTATTGCAAAATCTGTTATGTGATTATGGTGATTGCACAGTGGATTTGGGATGGATTTTACTCTCATTTCTAAGGATTACAAAATGAAATTCTCCAGCCTTATTTTCTTTGGAACAATTGGGAAGATTCCTGTAAGAATTTTGTTTTTCAGTTTTTTTAATAAAAGAGAAAATTGAATTAGTAATAACCCACAAATAAATTTAACTTTTTGCTTCTCAAACACAAGTAAAAATGTTATCTAAGTAATTTAATTTAATTCACTTCAACTATTAGGTAGGATGGTTTCCTAACTGTTGACATTATGTGATGAGACCATGTGCCAAAAATACCTGTTTAATGAGAGCTTTGTTATGACTCATGAAGGCAAGAAACAACAAACAACAACAACAACAGCCCATACTACATCAGGCCACAGAGAGAGGTTTGCTATACTGGTACAAAGAATCCAGGGGCCAGAAGAGCACTGAGTGCCAGAAGTGTATAGAATAAAAAAACACAACTCAGTGAAAAAAAATGTGAATCACAGATATGAGACTAATGTGTAATCTGATCTTTCTTTTATTGTCTTCTTTTATTTTCTATATTTTTTATTTACATTCCAAATGATTTCCCCTTTCCCATTTCCTCCCTCCCCGAAAGTCCCATAAGCCCCCTTCCCTCCCTCTGTTCCCCATTCAACCCCCTCTCATTACTCTGTCCTGGCGTTCCCCTACATCCAGTCTTTCCAGGACCAGGGGTCTCTCCTTCCATCTTCTTAGAAATCTATTGATATGCGGATTGTGTCTTGGGTATTCCGAGATTCTGGGTCAATATCCCCTTATCAGTGACTGCATACCATGTGTGTTCTTTTGTAATTGGGTTACCTCACTAAGGATGATATTTTCAAGTTCTGACCATTTGCCTAGGAATTTCGTGAATTCATTGTTTTTAATTGCAGAGTTGTATTCCATTGTCTAAATATACCACATCTTCTGAATCCATTCCTCCGTTGAGGGACATCTGGGTTTTTCCAGCTTCTGGCTATTATAAATAAGGCCGCTATGAACATAGTGGAGCATGTGTCCTTATTGCATGCAGGTAAAGTCTCTGGGAATATGCCCAGGAGTGGTATAGCTGGATCCTCCGGGAGTGTCATGCCCAGCTTTCTGAGGAACCGCCAGACTGCTTTCCAGAGTGGTTGTACCAGCTTGCAATCCCACCAGCAGAGGAGGAGTGTTCCTCTTTCTCCACATTCTCGCCAACAACTGCTGTCTCCTATACATTTAATTTTAGCAATATTGTTTTAACTCACTATATCCCAAACACCACCTTTTCAATGTCATAAAATACTAATGAAATATTTTATATTCTTTTATACTGGTATTGGTGCTGTTTGAAATTTCATGTCTTTTTTTTTTTTTTACATATATAGCATACTTTATTCACTTTTTTCCCTTTTTATATTTATTGATGTTTTGCAGGCACGTACTTCTGTGTGCCATGTATTGACTTGATGTCTATGGAGGCTGGAAGGCATTAGATCCTCTGGGACTTGAAATACATTGTGAGCCACCACGTGGGGTCTAGGAATAGAACTCAGGTCATCTTGAAGAGAAGCCAGAGCTGTTAACCACTAAGACAACTCCTGCATCCCAGTATATTTTAATTAGAAATAGACACATTTGAATGCTCAAAAGCATGGTAGGATCACAGTCTACCACTTAACAATGTTAGTCTGGAACAAATATATTATAGACTCAGGGAACCCAGATACTTCTCCCTCAGTTCTAAATTTCAAATTATTTAAATTTGGTGAAAAATTAAGTCTATTTAAAACAAATTGAAAAAATAAAAAGAAATGAGATTTAAAAGTAATTGCATTTTTGTATTTTCAGAGTTTGTACCAAGCATAGGCAATAAGGCTTTAGAAACAGGGATTGAGCTGGCAGGCAAGTACAAATTAAACAATATATGGTGTCAAATGGCATAGACTTCAGAAAAGAGATAGCCATCAGAATTTCAGTTTGTCAAGAATATCTAAGTTTAAAATCATGCATATAACAGTCTCAAAATGTATAGAGTATGAATTAGTAAACAAAAATTACAGAAAAAGTGTTAGTGTAATATATTAAAATATTTCTCATAGCAATTGAAGAAAAATAAATTAGCAATTTGTAGATTTAAACATGTAATCAGAAAAAAAACTTT